>CM076584.1:1450703605-1450739706 GCA_034641835.2 Pinus albicaulis
TAGTGAATAGATCTTATATCATAGAGCCTAGATCTATAGATTCCCTTGCATCCACGTGCGCAATAGCAATGGCATTCACAATAATCAACAGATCATGAACTCATATAATGATAATGCAACTATTCTCGATATTCTTGCATGAAGTGCAACATAATAGATCTAGATCGCAGCATAAATAAGTAACACATGTATGTTCACAGCTTAAATCAATAACACAACATCATATATTAATTAACCAAACATCACAGATTCACATCACAGTAATTCCAATAGATTCAGATATTCAACAATACTTCCGCATTCATTAATTCTTCAGATCTACTTAAAATACCCAAAACCCAACTTACGCACATAGAAGCAAGGTCCCCACACAACAGGATGGAGAAGCTTCACACACACAGCAGCAAGAGTCCTTCCCCCAAACAACCCTAACAAGATCTATCAGTTTTCACTTAGCATTAATCTCTATTCATTCCTCCCTCTTACAACTCAAAATGTCCTTCTATTTATAACAAGCTAGCCTAAACTTTCCTGTGGTTCGCAAACCATGGTTTGTGGACTTTAGGTCTACCCTTTGACTCATTACAATGCTTTCGGGCTTTGACCCACCCCAAAACCCCTGCATTAGAATAGGTATAATAAAAAATATACAAAATGGACCAGTTTCGCAGCTTGCAGGAGACCCTGTTCCAACATTCCCCCAACACAATCTTGTGACTCATCCCGAGTCACTGGGGTGTTAGGTTCGTCACCTGCACCTATGCGGGCACTCTGGCCATATAGTCATTTTATCTGATATGGTTTTAGCCAAATTCCATTGACGTAGCCTGGTAGCATATCACCGCGCAGGGTAGCTAGCCTAACAACTCCGCCATCCGTGATTTCTGTAACTATGTAGGGACCAAGCCAATGCTGTCAGAACTTCCCTGGATGCTTGGAAAACTAGCTATCATATAAGAGGACAAATTCACCTTCCGTGAACATTTTTTGGCGAATATGTCGGTCATGCCAGGCTTTATTGTGGGCCTTCTGAACTTGCTGATGGAAACTAGCCAGAAATCGATCTTCCTCCAAAGACATAAGTTGTATTAATCGCTCCTCCATGATATTGGGTCCTGCCATGTTCGTGAATGCTGCATAGCCTTGAATGAATTTCTTGTAGTAGCCTGTGTGTCCAAGGATCGAGCGTAGCTGCTTCTCTGTTGTTGGTACTGAAAAGTTTATGATAACTGCGATTTTGGTAGGGTCCACCATCAATCCTTGCTGACAAACTATGTGGTCGAGAAAGATTCCAAAAGGTACGCAGAAGATACACTTCTTGATATTTAGGGAAATCTGGTGCTTTCGGCAGGCATTCAACATCATGCATAGGTTCGATACGTGTGCCTTCACCAGGCCGAAGACAATCCAATAAGTGAAATACACCTCCAGGAACTCGTGGTTGAAATCCTTTAATACTGTGACGATGACCTGCGAGAAGATAGAAGGGGCATTCTTGAGACCAAACAACATGATAGTATACTGACAAGATCCCCACTCAGTGGCGAACGTGGTTTTGATGTGGTCCTTAGGTGTGATTCTAATCTGATGGTATCCTGAGAACCCATCCGTGAAAAAGTATGCTTCTTGGCCACCCACTCTATCCAAAATTTCATCTAAGAATGGTGTAGGGAATGGTTTATGGACGCAGGCATTGTTCAGCTTGCATAGATCCACGCAAATCTGAATCTGCCCCTTAGATTTTTCCTCTTGAACCACCATCGGACTGACCTAGTCTGACTGTTCAACAGGTTCAATTATACCTGCAATGATCATTTTATCAATTTCTTCCTTGACCTTCTGCTTATACTTTGGGTTCACCCTATAGGGCCGCTGCTTCACAGGATGCACATCCGGTATGAGAGTGATATGCATGACCCCTAAGTCTCCCATGATCCCTTTTAGCTCTGAAAAATTTGTTGGGAACAAGTCCTGGTATTATGTGAGTAGTTTGGCCACTTTTCCTACTGTATCCTCATCCCAATATTCCCCAATCTTAGCCAACTTAAGGTGCTGTTCCGTCCCAATGTTGACTTCGTGCAGCTTGAGAGGCTTAGTGACATCTACCTCTTGTAGTGGGGGTGCTGCAACGATGTGCTCCCTTTCCGACTCTGGGAGAGAGATAGACCGCGAATCATCTTCACCTTCCCCCCTGCCAAGTTGCGGCAGTCGACAATATCCTGCATATGGGTTTCCCAAGTCAGCTCTTTTGCAGTATTTGAAGCACTGGATTTTCCAAACAAAAATGTATCTATGTCCTGCAGAGCTTTTTCAAGCACCTTGGAACTCCCTATCAGTCCGAATGTTCCTATGAAGTCATTCTCCAGAGTTTCCCAATGGTAGGTGCATTGATGTAGCTCTGCATCCAGGTACCATGCAGTAGGGATTGGACCTAAAAAATGAATGAATAAGTGAACCCATTCTTCTGTAGTTCGGTCACCCCATGTCTTTCTCCATGCAACCAAGTGTTTCCGCGGTTCCCTGGGGCCAAGGAACGTCTTGACTCGTACCTCCGCTGGAGTCTCAAATCGCAGGAGCATCATGCCCCGACAATCCTCCCACTCCTGGAACGATTCCTCATGTGTCTCCCACCAGGGCACAGGTGTTCCATGCATGGCCAGCTTAAGGGCCCATATCTTTCATTCCCTTGTAACCTCAGCTTCGAATGCTCATAAAAATGCCTTAATATTATCAGAACCATCAAAATAGGGTAGGTCTCTTACCTCTGAGGAAATGCATTGGAAGTCCTTTATGACCCGAAGGCATCACAGTGAATAGACATCATGTAACCGATTTTTCCAGTTCTCTATCTCCCCATCAGAGTCGGAGAAACATTCAATGTCCTTTTCCTAGTAGAGTACACCATCAGCCATGGGGTTGATCCAATCATCGTCCCGCGTAGTTAGCTTATAAATATGATCCACATCCTCTTCGTTGCGAACTGGCTCAGTGTATCATTCGCCTTCCACGAGATCTAATGGTACTATCAACCTTGTACAATTATTCTCGAATACCATGCTTCTCTTCTTCAAGTTAATGATGCCTCCCATATCGATGGCCCAATCCAAGCATAGGAGCTTAGCATGGGGGTCCGCATCTTCTACGATCTCGATTACCTCAAAGTCCGCCTGGGCCTTTACTCTTGTGATATCCACCACGATTTTCGATAGTCTCCACAAGGGTATAATATTTTGCTAATTAGCCATGCACAGCTGGATATTGGACCATTCCAATTGAGGTTCTCCCATTTGTTGCCAAGTCTGTTTAGGTAATACATTCGCATATGACCCTAGGTCCAAAATAACCTGATCCATCTCATAATCATCGATCTGTGCAGTCAACTGCATCTCCCTTCCAGTGCGTTTCTTATATCTGTATATTTTGTGCACATCCTTGATTTCCGAAGGTATGCTAGGTCATTTTGTGCAGCTATCTATCAATGCCTGAAGATTCTCTATAGCCTGTAAAAAGTGCTTGACCTCCTCCTCCACCTTAAGGTTCACAGGTGTCTGAGAATTAGATGCCTCTGCCTTCGCAAAGTCTTTACGAGCTGCGAAAAATGTTTCTTTTTCCTTGCTTAGGTCGAAACCCTCTTGTTTGATAATAGCTTTCCGAATCAGAGATCTAGTCACACCCTTCTCCCCAGGTCCTCCGGTGGCCATTCCACTCTGCGTTATGACATTTATGCTCAGATATTTGTCTCGCAGCTCAGCCTTAACCCTCTACACATTCTTCGTAGGTGTTGGCTACTTCTCCTGTATTTTTTCTATCAAGATTAGAGAGTATTAAATCGCATGGTCCAACTATCCGTAGTACCGATAGGACTGCCTCATAGGATTCGAGAAGTCTCTCGCAAAGTGCCCAACCTCTCCACAGTTATAACAAATTTGTTTCCCTTGTCCCTGACCTGCGCTTCCACCTCACCCCCCCCTCGCCCCTGGCTGGGGAGACACCTATGCTTGCGGGGGACCTTGGCGACGCAGGGTCTGATTGTACCCTATATAAGTTTCCGCGATCGGTCATCAAATCATATGTCTGACAGTTCTGTTCATCATGTCCTACCGATCTATAGAACCTACACCATTGGTATTTTACCTCTGGGAAATACACAACAAGGCGGGGGGTAGTGGTTTGTGTCATGCAGCCCTACAACATGGAAATCATCACACCACAATGATGGACCACTTGGCCCTGCAATTTCTCTTGGGCACAATGGGCTAGTTCCCCCGACCTGCATATAATCTACTAATAGAGGGCAGTTATCCTTTATGTGCCCATTCACCCTGCACTTTATGCACCACCTTTCAGGGCTAGCCTCCGCTCCTCGCTCTTTTCGCAGGTTCTGGATTTCCATGTGCATCGCTTCTAGCTATCCTTGGATCTGTTGGACGCCCAGATGGGTCTCGTCTCGAAATGCAGCTTCTAACTTCATAGCACCCTCCAAGGCTTTCTCCTATGATTCGAATGTTTGATGACCCATAGGTACGTGCAGGTGAGGCAGTAACATGGCAATGAACCATTTTTTGTGCTATCTATCATCATACTGAAATCCTCCTTCTATGATCACCTTCTTTAGCCACTGATCGACCTCCCATACCGACTCAGCAAGCCCTTGCTTGAAATCCTTTAGATCCACCACTACTTGAGAGTAGGCCTTTGACTTCTTGAACTGTTGTTTCAAGGCATCCTTAATCTCATCAATGGTCGCGTTCACATGCTGGTCGATGTGCCCCATGTACCAGTCCAAGGATCTTCCTTCAAAGGCAAGGGATAGCTGCACCTTTTTCACTGCATCACTAGCTACGTTCTGTGCAGTCTATACTGATCCCGCGACAAACTAGAATTGCTCCATATCTTCATCTCCTACACCCTTAAAGGTAGGTAACTTCATATGCGCCGCCATGTCATCTTCCGGTGGTGGCAGCGGAGGTGTAGGTGAATACTTACCCCTATGCTGATTTGAGAATGGTGTGGCTGGAGGACTCTGCACAGCCACTTCCCTCACCGAATTGTAGATAGATCTATCTCCTTCTTGGTTGGTCAGATAGTATTTTCCATTTCGCATCGTACTTCCATCAGGATCAGCGGTCATTCACTCGATGTGACTACACAAGATACTCTTTTTGCACAGTAATATGTTAATCAACAATGGTAAGGTCTTTAGAAACTTTTCCCGAAAACCCTTGAAGAATATTCACTCTGCTTCAGAGTAGGATATGAATCGATCGATGGAAAATTCTATCACAAACCCTCCTAGCACACTGTCCACCAGTGGTCCACCGTGCAAGTGATGGCGTTATCAGTCTTCTCTAACTGCTGGATCAATTTGGGGGTCCACTACGTGACCCATTCGTCTTTCCAACACTTCTGAAATTCAACCAACCTTGCGAGCCACTCCTGGAGCTCGATCATAATTGTCAAAAAGAAGATCTCATAGATCTCTGTGAAAATTTAATTATTTTTCCATTCCTTCGTGGTCAACCTCTTATTACGGTTTTCTTTTGCTGCGAATTCCTGAACTTGCTATTCGAACCATTCATCAATTTGTTTGCTTTTAGGTTTCCAGTATGGCCTTGGCATTACCAGATCCCTCTCTCAAAATGCTCCTATTCCCAGCAATCGAACCATTTATTGGCTCGAGGGGTCCTGACCTAGGTTTGGAGGTTCAAGGTTTGCCAACAAACCCCTATACTACTGGCCCTTTTGGCAGTGACCTGCTTGCGCAGGCCAAAGTCTCACCCAAAGTAGTATGGGTGGGTGCTGGAACCAGGTTTCCACACCCTGGGAGAGGGTAGGTAAGTCAAGCAGAGTTGCGTTCAATCTTATAGTGAATAGATCTTATATCATAGAGCTTAGATCTACAGATTCCCTTCGCATCCATGTGTGCAATAGCAATGATATTCACGGTAATCAACAAATCATGAACTTATATAACAATAACACAACTATTCCCAATATTCTTGCATGAAGTGCAATAGAATAGATCCAGATCATAGCATAAATAAGTAACACAAGTATGTTTGCAGCTTAAATCAATAACACAACAACATATATTAATTAACCAAGCATCACAGATTCACATCACAGTAATTCCAATAGATTCAGATATTCAACAATACTTCCGCATTCATTAATCCTTTAGATCTACTTAGAATACCCAAAAACCAACTTGCGCACACAACAGCAGGGTCTGCACACAGCAAGATGGAGAAGCTCCCTGAACATAGCAGTAGGAGTCCTTCCCCCAAACAACCCTAACTAGATGTATTAGTTCGCACTTAGCATCAATCTCTATTCATTCCTCCCTCTTACAAATCAAAATGTCCTTCTATTTATAACAAGCTAGCCTAAACTTTCCTGTGGTCTGAAATCCGTGGTTTGTGGAATTTAGGTCTACCCCTTGACCCATTACAATGCTTTCAGGGCTTTTACCCACCCCAAAAACCCTGCGTTAGATTAGGTATAATAAAAGATATACAAAATGGACTAGTTTCACAGCTTGCAGGAGACCCTGTTCCAACAACAGCAGTAGCAGGATTAGTTGGATTGATGCAGTCAGATGTTGTGAGGACATGAAATCAAAGTGACAATGTTAGATACTGGAGCACAGATCAGAGTTGGTAGCAAGTGTAGAGTGCATGGGTGCAGAGGTCAACAATGCAGTGGATCCAGAAGACATGTGCAGTTGGTACCAACAGAAGTCAAAATACTTTGATGACAGATGCATTATACTGATTCAATTGTTTGGAGGCTATTCAGTTTCAGAAGTGTTGCATACAAGAGTTAGAGGGTGGTTGCATGGAGTTGCAGGGTGCTTGCAAAAAAAATCCTTTCTTGTTGAGAGGGAGTGTTGAATTTTGCAACAATAAATAGTGAAAGTGGCATCCAGAAACATCATCCTTGATCCTAGTGAAAAATAAGCACCTAAACTAGGTGGGGCCCACACAGGCTATTTTTAGGTGTATGTCTATTTTTAGAATGGAGAGCATATTCTAAAATTAGTAGGATGCTGATTCTAGATGGTTGAGAAAATTTTATCTTTGGATGAGTTTTTATTTTTAGAAGATGGGCGAAGTCTATTTATAGACCACTAATCTAAAAATAGAATGCATGTTGATTACTATTAGCCCTTAATAATAATCAGACAATAAATAGTAACTTATTCTCTTGGAGCACTTTATTTCAGTGAAAAAATGTGGCACGTCAGTGGGCTGAAGGAATTACGCAATTCCTAGGGTGGTTGGTGAGTCATGCATGGATGACTTAGTTATAACTGATTGTGGCAAATTGTAACAGAGTTGGAAGAGTAGTTATGTGAGTTGTTATTTAGTTTAACTTAGTTTAGTGAGTTAAACTCAGTTGTGCTATTTGTAACTGAACATACACTAGTGAAAGATGAGTGAATTAATTAGTTAATTAATTCACAAGTAGTGTCTTACTTGCAACTGAACAAATACAACAGTTAACTACTTGCATGTCAGATCCAGTGGAGACCCAGTGGAGAGATAGGTGAAAGGGCGAGATGGGCTATCTGTTGTGACCATAATGGAGCATTCAATTCATCCAAACACACATTGGAGATGCCTACGATTATTGTGCAGTAAAGGCAAGGTAAGGTCGAATTCATTCAGGGTTCTTCTTCAACAGGGATTGCGCAGTGGAGGCAGGCTGTCAGGAGGCAAGAAATTGGTTCATGGAGGTGCAAATTTCTGCAAGACAGTGTGAGATGATTGTATATTGTATTGAGAGCTCTATGAGCAGAGGTTTGTATGAGATATATGAGATTGTTTCATGATCCATTGATATACATAATGTATGATAGTTGGGGTTTTTAGCTTTAAGATTTTCCGGTAAAACATCTTGTTATGTGTGATTGATTTTTCTTCATGTGTTTTTCAATTGGCGATTTAATTTCCACAAAGAATTAAGTAGAAGGATTATGTATTTAACATAAGGATTAAATTGTTAGATTATGAGAATCCGGTAATATACATGCATATTGTTTATAATTTCTACACAAAACATCACCAAACATATGCCAAACATATACCAACATCACACCAAAACTACTTTGCCTCAACCAGAAAACAAGGAAGGATACATGGCTTGCATTAGATCTGCCATATCCCATGTAGTTTCATCAGGCCCAAAGTGCTTCCATTACACTTTAACTTGCTCGATTTCTTGATTTTAGAGCATGAGTGTATTTTTCTTCAAAATGCAGTACAGTTTCGACTGGAACTCTTCTTATACCTCCACTTGCAATACAGACTAGTCAATCACATGATCAACATCTTTAACATATTTCTTAAGCAATGATATATGAAAAAAATTATTTAATTTCATTGTGGAAGGAAGTGCAAGTCGATAGGCCCATTATCTAATCCTCTCAATGATCTTGAAGGGTCCATAAAAAATCGGTGCCAGCTTGGCACATGATCCAATCCGCAAGGAGTTTTTCTTGGGCTTGATACACAAGTAAACTTGATCCCTAACCTGAAACTCCTTGAAAAAACTGTTCCTACTTTCATAACTCTTATTCCTATCATGCGTTGCTTTCAAGTTATTGTTGATCACCTTCATTTCCTATTCCATTTCTTCCAACATATCTGTTCCAATTAGTAACATATTAACCGAATCACTCCAACTGATGGGAGTGTTGCAACTCCACACATACAATGCCTCAAATGGAATCATCCTCAATGAATCTTGATACCCGTTGTTGTAGGCGAACTCTACCAGTGGAAGTTACTCTTCGCACTTGCGCTGCTGATGCATCACATACATCCTCAACATATCCTCCAATATATTGTTGACCCTATCAGTATTCCCATCTATTTTTAGATGATAAGTTATGTTGAAGGCCAAATCGACGCCCAAATATGCAAACAAGTTCTTCCAAAACTTGGAAGTGAACTTTGCGTCCCTATTTGACACAATATTTTTTGGAACACCATGCAATCTGACTATGTCCTTGATGAACACCTGTTCTACATTGCTAGTTGAGTATCATGTAGTCTTCACTGGAATGAAATATGCAACCTTTTTCAACCTTTCCAAAACAACCATGATGGAATCATGGCGTCTAGGTATCCTGGGAAAACCTGTGATTAAATCCATGGAAATGACCTCCCATTTCCACTCTAGAATCACAACCGGCTGTATCCATCCACTTGGATGCTTACACTTTTCCTTAACCATCTGAAAATCCAAACATCTCACTACAAAATCTGTCACATCCTTCTTTAGATTCAACCAATAATAGAATCTCTTCACTGCAATCAAAGTCTTCTGGTAGACCGGGTGACCTGAATAGGGTTTCCCATGAAATTCCCTCAAGATCGCCTTCTTGAGCTCACTGCTGTCTAACACATATATCCTGTGTCCAACTCTAACCAATCCATTTGCTATGAGATGGTAGTCCAAATCCTGTACACTTGTAGTTGTACTAGTACTAGTACCTATACCACTATCTACACCTGTACCTGTACTATCACATGTACCTGTACCAACACAAGTACCTATACCAACACCTGTACCTATAACAACACCTGCACCTATACCAACACCTGCACTTGTAACAACACCTGTGCGTGTACTTGTGCCAACACTTATACATGGAACAACACCTATACCCGTACTCTGTGACAACTTGTGCACAATATCCATATACCCGTGATCCAGCAGACTTATCTGCAAGATCCTATCCTGTAAGTCTGTCCCAAAGGAGCTCATAGATGCTACATGATTTACTTGTATCTGTCTGCTAAGAGCATCTGAGACCCTATTCTCCTTTACCTTAATGTACCTTATATTGAAGTGAAACTTGTTGATCATGGCCAACCATATAGCTTGTCTAGCTTTCAGATTCGGTTGGTCAATGTAATATTCCAAAATTTTCACACAAGAAAATTGGAATATTAGATTTTGATGCTTTCATTTAGGAGAGGAATAACTGGGAAAGGAAGCCCATGAAAAATAAATATATGAATAAATTCCACCTTAGTAAGAAAGGAGATCACCTTAGGAGTTGTTTTTACACTTCCAAGTGTGAACAAGGGCAAAATAGATGAGAACACAGTCAAGTTTGACTAAGTCAACATGCAATCTTGAGGAGGAAGAAATCACCCAAGTAAACTAGCTCAATGTGAACAAGGATCAGCCTAGACACACATATGAGAACCAGATTGAAGATCCCTTAGTGTGAAAAGAGGCATTGCAGGTGGATTAGTCCTAGTTGACCAAGTCAACAGAACTGCTACAAAGAGGAGGGAAGCCAACTAGGGCAGCGCAGTTTTGAAGTTGGAATCTTCACTAGGAAGTCACCTCAACAACGTGTGGGGTCCGGGGTAAGGAGGCTCACCAAAGATAAAAATGAGGGCATATCATCAAAGATATCATTCAGTATTCAACTATATTTGGTCTTGTGAATACTTGCATGCTTCAACTATTTAGCCGGAGTTGCTGCACTGCTTAGTGCAAAGAATTCTCGTGCGGGAATTCCATCCTCTCTTTGGATTAGCTTGCTTAAGGGATCAAAGGGAAGGATCTGAGCTTCCATTTAATTATTTGGCTTAAGGCCACTCGGCCAGTAACATCTACAGTGCATTCATCTTCAGAAACTGCGTCTTTTTCTGTCGGGGCATTGTTGTTGTGTTAAACATTGTTATTTTGTACTAGTCTTTGAGGAGGAGGTGCTTATTTCCCTTTGGGAGATCTAATAAGAAGGGCCTTGGCCATTTTATGTATTATTCAGCTATTATATGTTTTATTCATTCATGATTGATGCAGAGTTGCAGTAAACTGCGTTATTTTCTGCAGTACTGCTTTTTTGTACATGTATATTGCCGGAAACCCTTGTCGGGTGTCTTTTTCTTTATGTAAAAGAGGTTAAGCCTCCATTTCTATGCTATTTGATTAATATAGACTCCATATAAAAATTATTTCATCATTTTCTATAGAAAACCTCATGGGAATTACGCTCCCACAACATTCAGAAATTCTGTTGTAGAGAAGTCATGGGATCGAGGTGTTTTTAAGTAGTATTGAGCTGGGGAGATCTATTTAATGTAGCTAGTTTCATTTGTTTCACCTCCAATTCTGCAAGTGGGTTGTATATTTTCTAAAATAAGGGATCCAAGTCCCAATTTCCACTTTTATTGTGAAATTTTCTGAATACATTTGTTTTATGCCCTATATTGCTTCATTTCCCCACCCAGGAAGGAGAATATAGGCCATCTTGTTGCTGAGGTTCTTTCATATGATAGTATGATATATTTTACATATAGTGAGCTTATCTACATTTCCATGCTCATGATTTTTTGAATCTACATATTGGTAATAACTCAAATTATTCCAATAGTGTAGCTGTTCCCATTTTGGGTTATTATAGTGGTATTGAAGCTTCCATCTTGGCTCAACCTGTGGATTTCAGATCCAATCAGAAGATAAGGAGGAGAAAAAAATATGGAGAGGATGAGGTTACTCTCATCCATTTTCATATCTAAGAAGAAAGAAGAGAAATGCATTGAAACTCCAAGAGGGTTTCAAGGAGGAGAGAGTTGCAGTGAGACCTCTAGAAGGTTTCAGGAAGAATAAGAAGATGCATGCACTTCATTTTCTCATAGAGGAAGTGGAGAGCAAGGAGACCACTTAGATCATGAGATCTTGAGTGGGTATTTGGCAGAATACAAGTGCCAACCTAGGGCTTTCAAAGAGACCCTCGATTTTCCTTAGTTTATTCAACTGAGAGAAGAAAGAAGACTCTGCAGCAAGGGAGAGATCAAAGGCAATAGATTCCAATTGTCTACATTTGATGGGTCAACTACAACAAGAGCTTGGGCAAGGAAGCTTGAGGCATTCTTCCTACTTCATCTGGTGGTAGAAAGGGAGGCAATATAAGTTGCAGCGCTGCACTTGGAGGGTGAAGCCAATGCTTGGTGGTTTAGTCACTTAAGCCATACAAGAGTGACTTCTTTTTCTGAGTTCACTCAAGGGCTGATTATAACCTTTGATGGAGAGAGGTCAAAGGAGAGTAGGCCCACACAACCATGGGAGAAGATAAGTACCAGTGCTGTCACAGCCTTGGGAGAGCATCCTTCTACATTAGCAGTTAGGGCAGCCATTACATTGGAGGGAGGAGCCCTTACAGCTCTACAATAGGTTCCCGCATCTCACCAAGGTATGGGAAGATTCCCACTTTTACTTATTACAACAATTTTTTCTAAAAATGGTGGAAATATGTCTTCATATGGCCCAGGATCAAACACTATTGCTGAGGTAGAGCAGCAGGATTGCACTGCGCTGTGCAAGCTTGAATGGTTCAAGGAACAAATGAACCATCATCCTCATGGACCCTTGTTGAATTGCACACAACCCTTGAGGGTGGAGTGTGAATTCTTGGAGGATGGAGTGAACTTTTCTCCAAGAAAATTCATGCAGAATCAAATGTTCATCCAGGAGTTGAGACATGAGATAGCCAAAACACCCTGGAAGAGGGTTACAATGATGTCAAGAGGTAGCAGTGAGGAGGCTTTGCATTCAGCCCACTTGGATCCTTATGGGTTCAATATGATCATTGGTGTGAGATATTTTCTAGGAGCTATCCAAGGAGCTATATTTCAGCATCCCATGGAATGCAAGGAGAAAAATCTAATATGGGAGGATGGTAATTTTCTTTGGAGGAGTACCAAGATGGAGAATTGTAGGAGGCATCCATTGGTGGATAAGTGGATGTGGATAGAGATCAAGAAGCTGGAGAGCTACTTGAAAATATATGATACTAGGCAGCAAGAGGAAAAACTGCGTTGGCTACTCTTGAGAGAGTTTAGCCATCATGAGACATATCCTTTTTTCAAGGGTATGTGGATAGGAGGAACTTGGCAGGGTACTTGCATCATATGGCAAGGAGTGTGGAAGCATTATGATGATGTGATATTTTCACCACATGGGTTGTATGATTGAGGTATGAGAAGGCAACAAAGGTTATTGTTTCTTTGGAGGATTGAGAGAGAGCAAGGGCATAGTTGCTCTCACATTTTTCATGGTGTTGCAATGGGAGGAGATGGCAACATTATGAGAGGAGTCTTTGACATTGAACATGTTAGAGGATGGATTTATGAGCTGGTAGGAGCCTATTTGCATAGGCCAACAATGTTTTCACTTTGGAGCATGAGCTTGTTGATGGAGTGTTCCCAGGATCACTTCATATTTGATGCACTTGGTGGGCATAGAGGAGGTGAGATTGGTAGAGTGGTGGATGGACTCATTGGTTATTGTGGTATGTTCCCCTTGATTTGGATTTCCAAGCATAAGAAGGAGGATTTTCATGTAGCATGTGTTTCATTCATATTCATATGGATATGTCATACCACTATGGAGGATCTATCTATGGAATTAGTCACCATCCTGCTTTCATTACATGGTAAGAATTCTGTTTTGGCATTAATTGATTGTTTAACACAATATTTGTATACTCTTACCATTTCCTTGCAGTGCATTGCTCTACAAAGGGGCAAGTTTCTCTTTAGGCTCCATGGACCATTTTTGGCCAGCTATTATGATGGAGACAACCACCTACTATATTATCTGGGGCAAGTGTTTGGTTACTCCTTGTATGCTTAGTTGATACATTCAGTGATCCACTATTTTCTAGTAGATGTGGTGACTTACACAACTAGCCATTTGTCGAGAAACAACTTTCCATGCTATTGTCTGAAGCTGCAGTGGGGAAGACTGTGCTGTGACCACTTGGGAGACTATTGGTACCCTCTAGCACCACATAAAACCTTCAGTATTTCTCTCATTATGATGCTGATCATGATCCTATTTGATGATATTATTCTTGCCTATATAAGGAGCATGATTGGAGGAGGAACACATGGAGTGGATGTGTTCTTTGGGGAGGGGGGTCCCCACACTTTATGAATTTCATGTTCTAAGGGGAGCATGGGAAGAGACATAGCCTCTACAACAAAGTATTTGTTTCTTTATGAGGAGGGCCATGAGATGAATGGGATGCCCTATGATGGTGATTTCTTATCCATCATGTATGAGATGGTTTGGGCCAACTTGATGCACAGCGTTGGGAAAGGGACCTTTGGAGGTATAGTTTCCTTCTTTCCATTGGAGGGAAACATTTTGGAAGCCCAAGATTAGAAAATTCCCTACAATTATCTTAAGTGGAGAGGAAGATAGTGTGGGGTAGGCTATCTTATCTACCATGTCCAGATTTTCAGCCCACCTATTCTACATGATCTCAAGGTGGAAGAGATCCTTAATGAGTTTCCAACCTGGAGGGTGACTCATTTTGTTTGGTTGATAGCTTGGGGAGGAGAGATTCAAATGGGGATGATGAATCCAAATATATATCATCCCTCATGCTTCAAGAAGACCTTCAAACAACCCATTGTTGCCTCCATGGATGTTTCACTATCACATAATGTTAGCTATTTGGGATGTTCCCCAATAGATGGCTTGCACACTTGGGAGGGGCAACTTGGAGATATATTGATGATGCAACACATTGATCCTTGGAGGATTTCATATTATGAGGCTGCTACAGGGGAGAAAAGGATGCACTTCAGTCCTATCCTTATAGTTGCTTGAGGACAAGCAACATTTGGGAGGGGAGGACTGTAATATTCCAAAATTTGCACACAAGAAAATTGGAATATTAGATTTTGATGCTTTCATTTAGGAGAGGAATAAATGGGAAAGGAGGCCCATGAACAATAAATATATGAATAAATTCCACCTTAGTAAGAAAGGAGATCACCTTAGGAGCTGGTTTTACACTTCCAAGTGTGAATAAGGGAAAAATAGATGGGGACATAGTCAAGCTTGACTAAGTCAACATGCAATCTTGAGGAGGAAGAAATCACCCAAGTAAACTAGCTCAATGTGAACAAGGATCATCCTAGACACACATATGAGAACCGGATTGAATATCCCTTAGTGTGAAAAGAGGCATTGTAGGTGGATTACTTCCAGTTGGCCAAGTCAATAGCGCTGCTACAAAGAGGAGGGAAGCTAACTAGGGCAACACAGTTTTGAAGGAGGAATCTTCATTAGGAAGTCACCTCAACAATGTGTGGGGTCCAGGGTGAGGAGGCTCACCAAAGATAAAAAGGAGGGAATAAAATCAAATATATCATTCAATATTCATCTATCTTTGGTCTTGTGACAACTTTCATGCTTCAGCTGTTTAGCCGAAGTTGCTGCACTGCTTATTGAAAAGAATTCCCGTGCGGGAATTCCATCCTCTCTTTGGATCAACTTGCTTAAGGGATCAAAGGGAAGGATCTAAGCTTCCATTTCATCATTTGGCTTAAGGCCACTCAACCAAGAACATCTACAGCACATTCATCTTCAGAAACTGTGCCTTTTTTTATAGGGGCATCGTTGTTGGGTTAAACATTGTTATTTTGTACTAGTCTTTGAGGAGGAGGTGCTTATTTCCCTCCGGGAGATCTAATAAGAAGGGACTTGGCCATTTTATGTATTATTCAGCTATTATATGTTGTATTCAGTGATGATTAATGTAGAGTTGTAGTAAACTACGTTATTTTCTGCAGTACTACTTTTTTATACATGTATATTGCTGGAAACCCTTGGCGGGTGTTTTTTTCTTTGTGTAAAAGAGGTTAAACCTCCATTTCTATGCTATTTGATTAATATAGACCCCATATCAGACTTATTTCATAATTTTTTTCAGAAACCCTCATGGGAATTACGCTCTCACAACATTCATAAATTGTGTTGTAGGGAAGTCATGGGATCGAGGTGTTTTTAAGCAGTATTGAGCTGGGGAGATATGTTTAATGTAGCTAGTTTCATTTGTTTCACCTCCAATTATGCAAGTGGGTTTTATATTTTCTAAAATAAGGGATCCAAGTCCTAGTGTCCATTTTTATTGCGCAATTTATTGAAGACAGTTGTTCCATGCCCTATATTGCTGCATTTCCCCATCCAGGAAGGTGAATATAGGCCATCTTGTTGTTGAGGTTCTTTCATCTGATGGTATGATGTTGTTTTAAATATAATTATCTGCCCTACATTTCCATGCTCATTATTTTCTGAAGCTCCACATTGGTAATAACTCAAATTATTCCCAATAGTGTAGCTGTTCCCATTTTGGGATATTACAGTCAAACAAGTACCTCAACCCAAATTTATCAATCATTAGTACAAACCTCCTGCCAAGAAGATAATGCCTCCACATATTCATTTCATGTATGATTTTTTCTAACTCAAGATCATGTGTTGGGTAGCTCTGCTCGTCTCATTCAACTTTCGTGGCTCATAGCATGCCACCTATCCATCCTGCACAAGGACTCCAACAAGTCCTCTCTTGCAAGTGTTTGTACATAATACAAACTCCTTGTCTAGATCTGCAATCTTTAACATGGGAGAATGTGTCAACAACTGCTTAAGCTTCTCAAAACTAGCGTCACACTCCTCTTTCCAATCAAACTTATTACCTTTCCTCTGCAATGATGTAGTAAGATAAGAAATATGTGAGAAGTTCCTGATGAACATCCTGTAATAACTTACCAATCCCATGAAAGATATCACTTCATCTACATTCTTAGGAGCTATCCAACCCATGATCACCCTTATATTTTTTGGATCTACTGCAATGCCCTCCTTGGAGAGAACATGTCCCAAGTATTGTACCTCAATCTAGAATAAACTGCATTTGCTGATCTTAGCATACAACTGATGCTCCCTCAACATTCTCAACGCTGCTGCCAAATTCTCGACATGCTCTTCCTCATTTTTAGAATATACCAATATGTAATCATTGAACACAAAAAAAACTTATCCAAATAAGGATGCAACACATTGTACATCATAAAAATCAATGTAGTTGGGGCATTAGTCAAACCAAATGAAACTACAACAAACTCATAATGCCTATACATGGTCCTGAATGCGGTCTTGTAGATGTCCTTCTCTTTGATGTGTACATGATGATAGCTCGATCTCAAGTCAATCTTAGAGAATACGGCTAATCCCTTCAGTTGATCAAACAAATCATCAATCCTCAGTAGTGGGTACCTGTTCTTGATGGTAACTTTGTTCAGATGCCTCTAGTCAATGTACAATCCGAGAGTGCCATATTTCTTCTTCACAAACAACACCTGTGCGCACTCTCAGATAAAATTGGATACCTATTCAATAGATCTGCATCCTCAACTTCCTTACCTTTGTCACTAGATATATGAAATACAAATAGTACAGACCCTTTCCCACGACTGTGTGTGGCCTGCATGTCTATCACCATCCTAACTGATGTGGCTTTCTTATTTCCCTGTTAGACTCTTGGTTCCCCATTTTTGTCTAAGCATTCAATAACTTTGTTATAACATTCTACCTTGATCCTATGAATATATAACCAATCCATACCCAATAGCATGTTCTATGATACCAAAGGAAATATTTTCAAGTGTGTTGTTGTAGGCATACCATTTAACTCAAATGCACATGCTCTTACCCAATTGTAATATTCCAAATTAGGAAAAACAAGAATATAGAACATAAAATTGGAAAATGTAGTAAAATATCAATACATCAAACATGAGTAGATCAGAGAGCCATTTTATTAGATACCATATTAGAAAATGATTTCAAGATCTTGAGGAAAAAGACACTCAAAATAGGCAAAACAAGCCTCAAATGACCCAATACACAAAATATGAAATACTACTGCTACACAAAATGCCGGAAGGTTGGCGAGCCATGGTATTGCACCAAGAGTACTGCAACTCCCAGGGGTTTCCCTACTTTACTTTATCAACCCGTGGTTTGTACAAACTTGGAGGTGATTGTGCTATATACACAACAGATGCATTTTGTTGATGTCATCCTCTTCTGCTTTACGAAAGGGTGCTATTTCTTAAACTATGATAAAAAATCGAAAAGTAAATTGCTGGAAGGAAATGATAGAAATGAAACTACTTAATTTGTAGAAAGGAAATGATGGAGATGAAACTAACTGAATGTGGAGAAAGGAATTGACAAAAAGAAACTAAATTAAATTGCTGAAAGGAAATGACAGGAAGGAAACTAAAATAAATTGTTGAAAATAAATGACAGAAAGGAAACTAATTGTAAACCACACTTTACTTGGCCAAACGGCTAAATGCACTCTACTTCTCCTATGGTCTATCTACCATGCTTCTATCCATGCAGCTAAGCTATCCATGGCTTAATTCTAATTGAAAAAGTGTTGATTTTCAGCTTGGAGGGAAAAAAGGGGCTAAAGAGGCTAATGGAGGGCTTAACACATGAAAAAAGGCTTGGAAGTGGAATAGGGGTTTAAACCTTATTAAAAATTCATTATAGCACAAAAATTCTTTGGAGTGGAATAATTTGAAAAGTGTGATGGCAGAGAAGCAATGGAGAAAAAGTTGCGAAGTGCGGAGGGATAAAAGATGCGACATGCGAAATACGATATCGCAATTGAAATATCGCAAAGTTGGAGGGAAAGAGATAGTTTAGTTGGGAGGAAGATGCGACGTGCGATATGCGATGGGAAGGAACTGCGAAATGTGAAATGCGATAAGTCTGATGACGTGGCAGTAGGATAGGTGGCAGAGCACTTTGATCATATCACAATCGGCGGAAAGGAGCGGTAAGTGTTAAAGGAAATAAACTAAATAATGCGAAGTGCGAAATGCGACGGGGATAAATATTGCAATTTGTGATTTGCAATGGGTGACGTGGCGGTGGGACCGGTGGCATAGTGCGATCGCAATATCATAATCGATAGATAGGAGTGGTAAGCCTTAAAAGAAAAAGGAAAATGATGCGAGGTGCGAAGTTTGAAATCCAATGGGATAAAATCTGCGAAGTGCGAAATGCGACGGGGATAAATATTGCAATTCACAACGTGGTAAAAGTTGCGAAATGCGAAATGAAATATAGCAAAGTTTGAGGGGTAGTGGAAATGTTGTCCAGGAAAATTTACGAAGTGCGAAATGTGCTGGCTGATGTGGCAAGTGGGACTGACGGTGGAGCGCAATTAGAATATCGTAATCAACATTTGGAAGTGACAAGTCTTAAGGAAAAAGGGAAAAGGCTGCGAAGTGCGATTGCGATGGGTGACGTGGCGGTGAGTTTGAAGGAAAGGGTGAAGGTTGTGAAATGAGATATGCGATATCATAATATCACAATCGGTAGATGGGAGAGGTAAGTGTTGAAGGAAGAAACTAAACACTGCAATTTGCGATGAGCGAATTACAGTAGCACAAATTTCGAGGAGGAAAGGTGGAGGTCGAGTTTTGATGGGTTTTCAAGCATTTTGCTTTAAAAAGGTAAAGGTGAGGTGAAAAGGGAAAATCACTGAGATGTTGAAGAACAAAAAAGGAAAGGGAAGGGGTTCTGCGATGGCCCAAGTGTGATAATTTGGAAAGTCCAATGTAAAAGAGCACATGCAAAACTTTAATGGTTTCTATAAATAAAAGTGGTGCAACAGCTGATAGGAAGAGAAAATAAGGAGGGAAATGGAGCGTAACAGAGGTGTTTGGAAGCGTAACACAGAGATGGAAAATGAGGCAGGGAGACACCATGGAGCTGCTATGGGGATTTATCACTAATTCCTGAAAACAACTTTGTTGGTCTATGCACAAAAAACATGCAAATGTGTGAAAATGCAATATGAAAAAGGAAGGCTGAAAATGGTAATGCAACTCTACTTTTAATCTCAGAAATAGTGAACAGAAATCAGTTTTTGGGTCTGTGGGAAGGTTCTCCACCCTCGAGCCCTATTGACAGAGATGAGAAGGGGGTCTTGATCCACAAATTTTGGTTTTCCTCTATTCTATTACTCTCATAAGAAAATGAAAAACTATAGCAGCACATTGAAAGAAAAACTAAAGAACAATTAAACTATAAGAAGCATAACTAATTGAATGACAGAAAGTAGACAAAAAATACAGTAGAGAGGCTGAGGCACATGGATTGGGCACTAAACCACGAGCCTAGCTCTCTGAAACTTAAATCAGTAAAATGAAATCAATTTGCTCATTTCATAAAAGAATAACCTCATACATTTCTGAAAGTTTGATCACTGAGTAAAATAATAAAAAGCTTAATAGCTAGCAACAAAGTTCCAACTAGAATTGACTCGTTCTTCCTAGCTCTAGCTTTGCTCTATTTATTCTACAGGGCAGCTACCAACAACTCCCTTGAAAATGGTGATTGATTCCACTTGACTCCAAGTAAACATAGATTGAGTGCCCTCCTCTTTGAGTTGCTTGGCTGCCTCTGGAACTCGAATTTCTGGAGAGAATATTTAGGGTGATTGAGTCCACTTGACTCCAAGTATTTATGATAAAATAATTATAAAAATTCTTAATAATTCATGATTTTCTTCACTCAACCTCATATTAGGCACTCATAGTTAGCCTTAATCACCACCTATACTAGCATCATAAAACAAAATAATAATACAAATGCAAGAAAAAGAGATCTAAGAAGGAAAAAAGGTGACTATTAACCCCTCCAAATATGTCGATGGAGCTGATCATCACGACCCTACTGAATGGTTGCTCATCCTCTAAGAAAATAATCCTCCTCCTACCTTTCCTTTAAGGCTTTGACAACCCTCCTGATTTCCCAAGGAAGAAGTGTGGGAGTTCCCCCAAGGGGGTAAAAACCATTATTATTTTATGCATTCTCCCATTATCTATCTTGTGCATCTGTGTATTTTTCATCATCCAGCCCTAGCATAAAAGGTTGGCTGAGATTTAGTCCCAACCATTAGATCTTTTTTGGCCTGCATGGCCCTCTTTTATAATGGTGCCATTTCCAATGCACCCCTCAGTCATTGTGGAGTATGGTACTCCCTGTTCTTGAGGCTGTGCGGGAGGCTGTTCCATCTCCTTTGGCTAGCCATAATGCACTCATATTCTATCTGCCTAGAAACATCATCAAAGTGGTCAATTACTTATGTTTGAGTTTGAAGGTAGCTTTCAACTAGTGCAGGGTCCCTTTAAATCTCTTAACAGTTAAGGATAACTCTTCTTGGGTTGAATAATTCCGATCTGATATGTAAGGGTTCTCTATTTATTCTTCTCATGAACCACCATATCTATTTTTCTCTTGTGTCCTCATTCATCATCCAAGATACTAAAGCCATCAACTTCATATCCCCCATTGTAGGATTGGGGTCCCAAGTATCCGTATTTGTCAGCACAAGGTTATGCACATAAAACTATGCCATATTTTCTTGATCATCCATGTTAGCTTACTTGTAGAAATCCATGAATTGCCTACAATCTTGGAAAGGTAGGGATCCATGGGAGGTTAGATTTTTTGTTTGAAATAGGAGCCATTGCTCCTTGAGGTACAAAACATATGAGTCTAGAAGGGAATCTGTGCTGAAGGGCTTCTATGCATAAGTCTGCCATGGTGGCTATTTGTTGCCATTTTTCTGCAATTGCTCCTTCAATGATACATTCTCTGTCTGTGCCTTCTACAGCTACTCCTTCATAACTGTTTCTTCGATCCTTTCCTCCTCCCTTGGTGATTCTTCAATGATACTTAGGCTCATGGGAGGATTTTCTGGCTCTCTCTAAATTATCCTTCGAATCTTTTCAACTCTGATATACATAGAGATCTACCTTTTTCTCTTTGCACTCAGAGGAGCTAAGGTGGAAACTACCTCTTTGTCTTGAGGGGATGTTGTGCTGTGTTGTGAGTCTGCTTCTTGGTTGCTTTCTGCTACCTTTATGACTTTTATTTCCATCTCTTCCATTTTTCCTTGGCCCTTTGTCTCTTCCTCTCCTTCTTCTGGTTCTTCTTGTTCCTATTTAGGTTCTTCTTTTGGCGATATTTCTCTGCTGCTGCAGCTGTTGCACGCTATCCAAATATGCAACCCACTCTCGGTACTACTGTGTTGAGAGATCCCTTTGATATATTTCTCTAAAAAATTCTCAATTCACTGGTTTGGATGAGACATAATATATTTTTATTAGATTGCACAACTAATTTTTGGAGCGCTTATGTAACTCGGCTCAGGTCCAATTTATGTTGTAGAAAACTGGACCCTCTTCTTGTTAACTGGCTGATACTGCATGTATCCTCCCCTCGTTCTCCTCTAATCTACTTGATTTAATTTTTTTCTTTTGCATGCCCAGGTGGTGTGAATTTGCAGTTATCCCTAGTCATACTTCACGACGGTGGCCAAGCTAGTTGGCCAGATTTCTGCCCCTTAAACTCTAAGTCTACAAATTTAATTATTTCTGGCTATCATGGATGCATAGCGAGGGGTGAGAAGCTATACCCGAGTTTACCTATTTTTGTCAAGGCATTTGCAAGGGATGGAATTTGGAGACAAGTTTCTTATATGTTGCATTCTTCCTTATTTTCCCGAGTGAGAAACTTGCTGAATGAGAAGCCTCCAAAGTGAGCTGCTGGTCTTTTCTTGTTGTTTCTTTCCACTGTAGATGTTGCGTGGGGTTCTCAAGATGCCATGGGTGGCATTCTCACTCTGCAACTTTCTTTCTTGTTTTTCTTTTCAATCCATGAACAAATTTGTTTTTGAAGGAACTTCCTGACGTTTGAAGCAGTTTGTGGCTTGCTTTATTTTACTACATTGCACTCAGGAATGGAGGAATATGGTATATTGAGGTGATGGAAGAAGTTATGAAAATGAATGGAGTGAATGATGGGATGGATGGTAAAACAGAAGAAGGGAAAATAAGATGAATTCTCCCCCGTGTTTCTAGAAACCATTAATAACCTGCAAAACAACAAACACAGAAAACATAGAGATGTAGATGTGTTTTTTTTGTTTGTTTTTTTTTTTGAAAGAAAGTGGGATGCCTCCATGGAGGTTTTCAATCCACAAAATTGCCTTGGGTGCCTCAGAGAGGTTTTCACCCATGGATCTTTATTCTCTTATTCTCTTTTTTTTTTTTTTTTCTTTTTTTTTTGAGAGCAAGTGAGCTGCCTCCATCGAGGTTTTTAACCCACAAGCTTGCCTTGGGTGCCTCAGAGAGGTTTTCACCCATGGATATTTTTTCTTTTTCTTTTTTCTTTCCTTTTTTCAGGAGGTGTGGGAAACTATGGAGTTTCCCATCACATACACCTCTCTGCTTATTGAATTTATGAAATCTTCCCTTCACAAAGGCTTAATTTAGTGACCGTTGAAAAGCAAGGGGATTCCTTCCTCATCTACGGTTCTGATTTAAACTGCGCCATTATCAAAAAAAAATTCCACTGTGTAAGGTCCCAACCATCTTGTCATTAACTTTCCTTTGAAATATTTAAACCTTGAATCATAAAACAACACCTAATCTCCTTTTTGGAAGGACTTTTATTGGATGTTCTTGTCATGTCATACCTTCCTTTGCAGCTGAACTACCTCTGTGTGAAGAAGTTATTGAATTCTAAACTCATCCAATCCATTTAGTTGCAGCAACCTCTCTTTTTGGGAATTTGATAGATCTAGATTTAATTCAACTTCCATTCTTAAAGTATTGAATACAAACTCAAATGAGAGTAGAGCCTTCTTACCATACACAGTTAATAAGGAGTGAATCTTGTGATTGTCTTCCAAGTAGTGTTGTAGGCCCAAGTAGCTTCTACCAATCTGTCTACCCAATATTTTCTGCTGCTGCTCACAACCTTGGTGAGGATTCTCTCTAAATATCTATTAGTTACTTCTACTTGGCCATTCTCTTGAGGGTGATAGTGAGTAGAAGTTCTATGTTTAATCTTGTGATTCCTCAAAATATTTTCAATGAGGTGGGAAGTGAGTTGAACTCCCTGATCAGTGACTATTTCTCTGGAGTACCCAAACTTGTAAAACACATTCTCCCTCAGAAAGTCTTCTACTTTGTCCTCGGTTTCTACCTTCACTGCTTTTGTTTCAGCCCACTTTTTCAGGTAATCAGTGCAGACTATGATATACTTCTTTTGTCTGTATTGTGGATCGATAGGCCCAAAAAAGTCCATGACTCAATTTTAAAATGGCTCAAGAGCCACCTGAGGGTGCAAAGGAATCTCATCCATTTACATGGGTTTCCCCATCCTTTGGAATTGGTCACACCTACTAGTGTATCTTCTGGAATATTGGTGAAGGGTAGGCCAATAGTATCCTGCCTGCAAAGCTTTGTAAGCAGTTCTCTTTGCAGCAAAGTTGCCTCCACATGGGCTGTCATGACATACGGAGAGGATATCAAAAAATTCTTCCTCCCTTACACATCTTCTTAGGATTTTATCAGGGTCTAGCTTGAAAAGGTTTCCCCCAATCCATGTGAAAGGGGCGCTTTTTCTGATGATTATGCTCCTCTCCCTGAATGAAAGATTAGGAGGGAGTCTCCCAACAACCAAGTAGTTGGCTGTATCAAAAAACCATGGTGAAAGTGCTGATATAACAAAGAGGTGCTCATTTGGCAGCTGGTCATTCACCATTCCTTCTTCACCTGCAGGGAGAGCTAACTCGGACAAAAATCTGCAACAACATTCTCCTTTCTAGGTTTATCAACAATAGTCAAATCAAATTACTGCAAAAGTATCAACCATATAATTATCCTAGAATTAACATCTGGTTTTTTCATTAAATGCTTGATGGCTACATGGTCAGTGTGAACAAAGGTCTGATAACCAGTTACATAATGCCTGAATTTTTTCAAAGCATGGACAATGGATAATATCTCCTTCTCAGTAAAAATATAATTTATCTCGGCCTTGGACAAGTTCTTGCTGATGAAATAAATGGCATAAGGGATTTTGTCCTATAATTTTCCTAATGCTTCTCCTACGGATTTGTCAGATGCATCAGTGTGGATGTGGAAAGGCAGATTCCAATTTGGACCTCGGAGGATGGGGGCAGTAGTCAACTTTTCCTTAATGAGCTCGAAAGCCTATTGACAAGAACCAGACCAAATAAACTCAGAATCTTTGGCCAGTAACCCAAATAATGGCAAAGCCATATTGCTGAAATCTTTGATGAACCTTCTATAGTAACCATCTAAGCCTAAGAAACTCTTGACATCTTTCTGCTTTTGAGGAGCAGGTACCCTTTTTATGATAGTGATTTTTTTTGGGTTTACTTGTATTCCTGCTTGGGATATGGAGTGTCCTAATACAACCCTTGCTTCCTTTAGGAACTCATACTTTTTTGGGCTGAAGGAGAGATGCATATCAATGCACCTTCTTAGTAATTTACCCAAATTGGAGAGATCTTCCTGGAAGTCATCCCCGCATGGTGTGAAATCATCAATGTAGATTTTGAAAAAGTCATGGACTAACTCAGAAATATGCTCATGAAAACTCTTTGAAAGGTAGCTGGGGCATTGCATAACCAAAAGTGTAAGATTGTATAAGTGAAGGTACCCCAAGGGAAGGTGAAAGTAGTCTTATCCTGGTCTTCAGTGCTGATTTGAATCTAATTGTTCCCAATGAAACAATCTAGGAAGGAAAACAACTTCTCCCCCGCAAGTCCATCTGGGACTTTCTCTATAAAGGGAAAAGGGAAATGGTCTTTCTTGGTGGCTTTGTTAAGTTATCGATAATCAAAACAAATTCACCACTTCCCATTCTTCTTTGGGACTAGGACAAGAGAAGATACCCACTCACTGTCGGTTATATGATATATGAACCCTGCATCCAATAGTTTATGCAGCTCTTCTTTGACTATGTCCTTCAGAGCCAGGTTCATCCTTCTTTGGGTTTGTCTCACAGGCTTGCATCCTTCTTTTATGTAAATATGATGTTTTCACACTGAAGGATGCACCCCTTTCATGTCTTTGTAATACCAAGAAAATGCATCTAGATTCTCTTTCAAAAGATGGCATAACTGCTTCTCTTATTCATTCGAGAGGTCTAGGTTGATTTTCAGAGATCTGGATGGGCCAAACTCAATAGCCTTGGTGGATTCACAGGTTGACTCAATTAAGTGCACTTCCATCCAAGGTTGGCTTTTAGAATCTTTGAATAATTTTTCAAGAGGAATGTTAGTGGAGGACTGGGTTTGAATGGCATGGTCAATGATTTCATCTTCATCAAGCTGCCCCCCTCTAAGAATAACATCTATGGTAGAAATAGGGGTAGTTTTATATAACTCATCTTCTTCATCCTCCAACCATATATGGAGATCATGATCAATGGAAGGCTGGGCTGGAGGATATAACACTAGCTGTTTAGAAAAAGGCCCATTTTTGATAGTCATGTTTCCGACCCGACAACTAATGTAAGCATCTGTAGTGGCTAACCAAGGTCTCCCTAAGATGAGAGGATAACCATTAAAATTGGTTTTTGGTTGCAGGAATAGGAAATCTATAGGATACTCCCAAGAGTCACTGGTAACCATAACATCCTCAACAATTCTTTCCAGAGTTACTTTGGACCGATCTACAAGTTGCATAATTGTTGTGGTTTTCCTCAAAGTCCCTTGGCGATTAAGTTTAAACATAGTTTCCTTAGTAATGACATTGATGGAAACCCCTAGATCAATCAGAGTGTTGGGGACTATGACACCATTTATATGCACAACAACAACTAGACTACCAGGGTCCAGGTACTTTGGAAATATCACCTTCCCCAGCATTAGGTAAGACAATTTTCCTACCACATTGATGGTGGGGGTATCTCTCTTCCTTCTCCCAGGTTTCTTGAAGAACTTTTATTTGATGAGCCTATTGTAGATAGGGACATCCTTAATGACCTGGAGAAGTGGTATCTTTACACACAAATTTTCCAACTCTCCCAAGAGTTCAGTCTCCTCCAGGGTGTGCTGACTAGGGTGGATCAGGCGCTCAGAAAAAGGAGGTTGTTGGATCTGAGTGTTAATTTCTTCCTTTTCCTCCTCAACCTCTACATGTGGAGATGGAGGATGGTTTTCTGGGAGTACTCTTCCTGACATGAGATTAACCTCATGTATCTCCACAACATAAGTTGAATAGGATATTTCTCCACTGGGAGCCTACTATGCCTGTCTGTTGTTTGGTATCAGATTAGGTTGTGTAGGTATAGGTAGCCTAGGTGGAGAAAAATTAGTTAGATGAGGTTGAGGTTGGGGTGGAGGCATTAGAGCAGGTGGTTGATTTTGTTGAGGCCTCCACCCTTGGGATGGATTGTTCCACTAAGGTTTTTGTGGAAAAAACTACTGAAATGGTTGGTTTACTGGTTGAGAATGATATGAAGGAATGTAAGGCCAAGTAGGAGGTGTAGACCAGGATGGAGGAGTGAGGGTGTACCAAGTTTTCATGGGTGCACGCTGATTGTTGTGATAGTAAGGGTAAGGTGCACCTTTCATACGTTGTTAATATGGCCTAGGGCCTTAAGGCCTTCTTTGGTTGATGAAACAAAGTTTCTCTGGCATTGATTCCCCACCTTGATATACAACATTAAGTATAGGTAAGGAGGGACACTTTTCTATGGCATGATTCTCCTCACAGACTAAACAAACCTCTATGACGTTCAGTGGAAATTCATTTCTTAGGTGCTTCTTGGTACATCTAGGAAAAAATATGGCCATGGATCTCTTTGCTTCCTCTTGCTTCCTTTTGACCTGCATTGTGTCCATTTGCAAAGCAAAGGTGTGTTGCATGTCACTCTTGATGTCCTATATCATTTTTCCAATCTCATGTTTTATGGAGGTGGAAGAGGGAGGGGTATTAGATGTACTTTGGCTAGCTATACCCTTCTTCCTAAATCCCTAGAATGGTTCCGGAAGACAGTTTGATTGCTTCATAGGGTTGTTGGTAGATATCTCCTCCCGATAGCATATTTAGGGTTTCTATCATCTCTTCTATGATCCCTTGAAGAAGTACAAGTTTAAGTGAGTCAGGACCAAGAGTACAGTTATCTCTCTTATAGTTCAATTGAAACCTATCTTCATAGTCCTCTAAGGATTCATTTGACCCTAGAGTCATCCTAAAGATATCATCCTTAGTTTCCTTGGACCTACTGCAGTATTTGTATTTGCTGTTGAAGGTATTTTCCATCTGTGCCTAGGTAGTGATGCTATCCCCAGGCAGAGCCATGAACCAGTGCAAGGCTGCATCCTTAAGGGTGGACAAGAATAACTTCAAATTTTGATCATCAGAGGTGTAGTCATAAGTCCTACAAACAACAAAAAATTAAAACATGAATGTTTTAGGGTCCTCAGAGGTAATTCCATGAAATTTTGGGAGAGCTGAGGGGCTAATGTTTCTCATCTTAGTTTCCCCATCTGCCTCTCTTATGGGAAAGGCTCTCTGGATTCCAACCATGGTTAAGATAGGTGAAGCAGTTCCCTCAGTTGAAACAAGGTCTTCTTCTTCTTCCCTATTAAGATCCTCAAAGTATTTATAAGGCTCTCCTATAGGGGTTTCAATCTCACTAACATTGAATGTAATATTCCAAATTTTTCCTTCAAGAAATTGGAATATTAATTTTTGCTACTTTCACTTAGGAGTGGAATAATTGGGTGAGAAGGCCCATTAATAATAAAAAAATGGATAAAATCCCTCTAGTATGGAAAGGGATTAGCCTTGGAACTAGATTTCACACCCTCATGTGTGAAAGGAGACCTTTGCAAAGAGGCTAGGTCAAGTTTGACCAAGTCAAACAATGCAGAGGTATGAGGTGGAAAGCATCTTATGGGACAGCGCAGAGAAACATGAGGGAATATTCCTTGAAGGAGGAAACCATAAAAGAGTGGGACCCATGGAGATGAATCTCTCATGTGTTTAAAAGGAGGGCAAGGCAGCCATTGTTTCACATGCATATGATTATTGACTTTGTGTTTGCTTAGATTATTTGCAGTCCCAGCTGTTTAGCTGAGTTGCTATGCTTCTTAGCACAAGGATTTCTAGTTTAGGAATCCTTCTCCTTTATTTAGAAGCCTATTAAAGGATTTTTACTAATTTTCTTCACATCCAGGATTGAGGCCAAGCATCCTCCTCCAGTACAGCGTTATTTCTACAGCAGAGTAATGTTGTGTTGCAGGGTATTGTATTGAGGGATCACAACACCTATTCCATCACTTTTTTTTCAGAAGATGAGTCTATCTTCCCTTTGGGATATCAGTTTGGAAGCCATTGGAGCTTATTTTAGATCCTGGCATTGGGCCAACTCATTTCCTTGCCCCTACAACGCAGTTTGCCTCAGTAACTGCGTTATTTTCATTGAGCATTTGCTGTGGGGTTTTGTATTGCTGATTGGAGGGTGAGATTTCCAGTGATATGATCAAAATTCACTTGGAGAATCCATTGGAGGAGGTTTAATTCAGATAATTTATCATATTCAGACTTCTCTATTCATTTCCAGTTTTTAGAGTTGCAACTGCTGCCCAACAACTCTGGCATTTTTGCCATTTTGTATATTTCAGCCATTCCTTCGGAGGATTGTTGTATTCTTGTTTCTAGGGGTTGAGAGCTTGCTATCCCTTATTTATTGAGCTATATATTGTCATATATTTTTGTTATGATGTAATATGGAGCAATACCTCTTATAAACTGCGTCCTCTTAGCCTGCAGAAATACATGTGTAGCAGTGTTCTTCTATTCTCTTGTACATGTCCCTTTTGAGCTGCATTGTTTACTTGAGTGAATCTTTCCTCAAGGATTTGTATATTATTTATTCTATAATACATATTTTTTGGCTATCTGCATATTTATGTGCCGAGGCTTAATAAAATTATGCTGTTGTTCTAGCTCTTGTTCAAGCATTGTTGCAGTCCCTTCATTGGGCACTTTTTGAGGACATCTAAGTGTGGGAGATTTGTTTAAGCCACTTAGAAGGATTTATTTGGAGCCTCCTCTTGGATTTAGCACTTAGACACATTTTTATAAGGGATCCAGGTCTTGGTTTAAATTCCTGTAGCAGCCATTACTAGAAAATGCGTTTTCTAGTCATGCCTTGCTAGATGTTTCAGATTTGGGATATTACAATGGTATCGAAGCAGCTTTCTTGGATCAGCCTGTGAGTCTTAGCCCAAGAAGATCAGAATGATGAAGAATATGAGACTACTCTCATCAGTATTTAGATCCAAAGAGAACCTCTCCAAGGAGGTCAAGAAGATTGAAGAAGAAGAAGAGGAAAGACCATGCACTTCCTATTCTCATCAAGAAGAAGACAAGCATGAAGGACACTTGGATTATCAGATTCTAAGTGATTACCTTGTTGAGTATAGATCTCAACCTAGAGCCTTCAAGGAGACTCTAGATTTCCCTCATTTCATCCAGTTGAAGGAAGAGAAGAGACCTTGTAGTAGAAGAGAAATCAAAGGCAATAGATTTCTGTTGTCTACTTTTGATGGGTTATTTATAGCAAGAAATTGGGTGAGAAAGTTGGAGGAATTTTTCCTACTACATCTTGTAGCAGGGAAAGAAGCTATTGAAATATCAATGCTGCACTTGGAGGGTGAAGCCTATGTTTGGTGGTGCAGCCACTTGAGCCATGCAAGGGTAAAAAAATTTGCGGAGTTCACTCAGAGGTTGATCAAAACCTTTGATGGAGAAATAACAAAGGAGGAGAATCTCACACCACTTGAGGAGCTTTTTCCTAATGTTGTCATACTCATGGAGGAGCAGCCACATGCATCAACAATTAAGGAAACCAACACTTTGGAGGAAGGACCTCTTGCAGCCCTACAAGAAGTTCCAAAATCACATCAAGGTATGAAAAGATTTCCACAATCTACTGTTATAGCAAATTCTTTTGATGATTGTGGAGGTTTACTTTTACATGACCAAGGGTCAAATCCCATCACTACTATAGAGTAGCTTGGTTGCACTATGATATGCAACATGGAAACATTCAAGGAGGAAGAAAACCATCATTCTCATGAGCCATTGTTGGATTGTACATCACATTTGAGGTTGGGGTTTGAATACTTGAAGGAAGATAGTAGACATCTTGGAGTGAGAAACCCTTTCTCCTTTCAATATGACACTCTCTTAATGAGCTCCTCTTAGCTCAGAGAGGAACTTCTACTTTCAGAAGATCCAAAACCTCATTGGTTTTGGAGGACTATTGTTGAGAGGGAGGTCTCAAGGAGAGATCTCATTAGAGGTGCACTTCAACACACCATGGAGTGCAAAGATTTTATTCCTTTCTCACAGGAGCAGATAGAAGATGGAGGACATATTAGGACGGATAACATCTCTCATGCTTTTGTTTGACATTACTTGAGACATACACATCATGATGGGAGGTTTTTTCCTACCACCTATTTGGGTCCTTATAGGGTCTCATTGATCCTTGAGAAGGTTGCATTTCAAAATCCCCTGAAGTGCAAAGACAGAGATTTGGTTTGGGAGGATGGTATCCCTCATGGGAGGAGTACCAAGGGAAAGAGAAGGAGAAGACATCAACAAGTGGTTGAGTGGATGTGGTTGATGAGCAAGGAGCTGGGAGGCTACTTGCAGATATATGACACCAGACAGTAGGAGGCTTAGTTGTGCTGGTTACTCTTGAAAGAGTTTGGCCATCACTTGGCATACACTCTTCCTAAGAGTAGGATGGAGGAGGAGAGATGGTAGGATACTTGCATCATTGGGTAGCATAGAGTATGGATGCACGATGTTGATGAGATACTCATATCATTCATTGTATCTTCATCACATGAGTTGTATGATGGAAGTATGGGGAGGCAAAAAAATATTTTGTTTCTTTTCTTGTTCTTGGGAGAGCAAGAGCAGATTTTCTCTCACAATTTGCATGATGTTGTAGGAGGAGGAGATGAAATTATATCCTTGGCTTTTGATGATAGATAGGTACTTCCACCTTGGGAGGAAATTCTTATGTATTGCAGCATTATGGGAGACATATTTGACAAGGAGCATGTCAAATAATGGAGCTATGAGTTGGCCAGAGATTATTTGTAGAGGCCAAAAACGCTGTCATTTGAGAGCTTGGGGTTATTGATGAAGTTTCCCCAAGATCACTTCACACTTGATACACTTGGACGACAAAGAGGCGGTGAGATTGATGGAGTAGTGGATGGAGACATCTATTACATTGGTATGACCTCACTTTCTATGATATTCTTAACTTGGATTTCCAAGTATAAGGAGGGTGATCTTTATGCAACATATGGTTCAATTCTCTTCCTAGGAATGTGCCATACTACTATGGAGGGATCATTCATATACACATGCATCATATTACTCTCAAGATATGGTAAAAATATTGTTTTTGCATCCATGGATTATCTAACAAAACATTTTGATGCTCTTACCATTCATATTCAATGCATTGCTCCACAAAAGGGCAAGCTTTTCATTGTGGTCCATGATCATTATTGGGCCAATCCATATGATGGAGGCAACCATCTTCTATGTGGCCTTGGGAAAATGTTTTCTCATTACATGTGTGTTCAGTTTTTATATCCAAATATTTTCCAAATGATGACATACATGCTTAACTATGTATCAAGAAACATCTTGCCTTGTAATTTTCTGAAGCAGCAGTTTGGGAAACTATGTTGTCACTATTGGGAAAGCTGTTGGTACCTTCTTTCACCACAAGAAACCTTCAAAATTTTCTTCATTTTATTGCTGATCATGACTTCATTTTCTGATATGGATCTGATTTGTATGGGAAGCATGATTGGGAGATTGACACATGAGTTGGATGTGTCCTTGAGGGGAAAAAATTCCCCCATTTTATGCACTACATGTTCTAATGGGAGCATGAGAGGAGATATGGCCACCACGGCCACACAATTGTTCTCTTTTTGGGTGGGCCATGAGTTTGATAGCCATCCATTGTAAATCCATGGGAAAGTATTTGATTATGTATTTTTGACACATTCATCCATTTACTATTCATTAGTAGATGTGATGATTCTTGTATGTTACTTGCCATACTATTTTCTAAAGTTGCAGTGGATGAAACTGCGATGTGTCCTCTTGAGATATTGTTTGTATCATGCATCATCATGTAACACTTGTAGAAAAATTCTCATTGGGATACTCTATGATGATCATGTCCTATTAATCATAGATGGAATATTTTGGGCCATCTTGTTCTTCATTGTTGAAGGAAAACTCCTTGGAGGATTGTTCTTCACTTTGCCATTTGAGGGCAATAATTTTTTAGCCTAGGATTAGCAGACACTCTACACTTATCATAAGTGGGGAGAAGGATAGCATGGGGTAAGCTATGATGCTTACCATATTCAGATTTTCAGCCCACCTTCATTTCCAGAGCTTGAGGTGGAAGGAGATTTTCAGGATTTTCCATGTTGGGAGGTGACTCATTTTGTTTGGATGATTGCTTGGGGATGGAGGATCCATTTGGGGAAGATTCTTTCCCAACCCTTTTTAGTCTTCATGCCTTGGGAGAAACTTCTCAGCTCTATCCTTGCAGTTGCTTGAGGACAAGAAACATTTGGGAGGGGAGGACTGTAATATTCCAAATTTTTCCTTCAATAAATTGGAATATTAATTTTTGCTACTTTCACTTAGGAGTGGAATAATTGGGTGAGAAGGCCCATTCATGAAAAAAAAATGGATAAAATCCATCAAGTATGGAAAGGGATCAGCCTTGGAACTATATTTCATGCCCTCATGTGTGAAAGGAGACATTTGCAAAGAGGCTAGGTCAAGTTTGACCAAGTCAAATAGCGCAGAGGTATGAGGTGGAAATCATCTTATGGGACAGCGCAGAGAAAGAGGAGGGAATATTCCTTGAAGGAGGAAACCCGAAAAGAGTGGGACCCATGCATACAGAGCTCTCATGAATTTAAAAGGAGGGCAAGGCAACCATTTTTTCACACGCATATGATTATTGATTTTGTGTTTTCTTAGACTATTTGCAGTCCCAGTTGTTTAGCTGAGTTGTTGTACTGATTAGCACAAAGATTTCCTGTTTAGGAATCCTTCTATTTTCTTGAGAAGCCTCTTGAAGGAGTTGTACTAATTTTCCTCACATCCAGGCTTGAGGCCAAGCATCCTCCTCCAGTACAACGTTATTTCTGCAGCAGAGTAATGTTGTGTTGCAGGGTGTTGTAGTGAGGGATCACAACACCTCTTCCATCACTTGTTTTTCAGCGGAGGAGTCTCTCTTCCCTTTGGGAGATCATTTTGGAAGCCATTGGAGCTTATTGCAGATCTTGGCATTGGGCCAACTCATTCCCTTGCCCCTATAATGCAGTTTGCTTCAGTAACTGCATTATTTTCATTGAGCATTTGCTGTGGGGTTTTGTATTGCTGATTGGAGGGTGAGATTTACAGTGATAGGATCAACCTTCACTTGGAGAATCCATTGGAGGAGGTTTACTTCACATCATTCATCATATTCAGCATTCTCTATTCATTTCAAGTTTTCAAAGTTGCAGTTGCTTCCCAAAAACTTTGACATTTTTTCCATTTTGTATATTTCAGCCAATCCTTCGGAGGATTGTTGTATTCTTGTTTCCAGGGGTTGAGAGCTTGCTCCCCCTTATTTCTTGAGCTATATATTGTCATATATTTATGTTATGATGTAATATGGAGCGGTACCTCTTATAAACTGCGTTCTCTTAGCCTGCAGAAATACATGTGTAGCAGTGTTATTATATTCTCTTGTACATGTCCCTTTTGAGGCTGCATTTTTTACTTGAGTGACTCTTTCCTCAAGGATTTGTATATCATTTCTGCTATAATGCATATTTTTTGGATATCTGCATCTTTATGTGCCTAGGATTAATAAAATAACACTATTGTTCCAGCTCTTGTTCAAGCATTGTTGCAGTCCCTCCATCGGGCACTTTTTGAGGACATCTAAGTGTGGGAGATCTGTTTAACCCACTTAGAAGGATTTCTTTGGAACCTCCTCTTGTATTTAGCACTTAGAAACATTATTCTAAGGGATATAGGTCTTGGTTTCAATTCCTGTAGCAATCATTACTGGAAAATGCGTTTTCCAATCATGCCTTGCTAGATTTTCTCGATTTGGGATATTACACTGAAGAAGAGTGAAGGTTGGCCAGGTGGTGATGTGGGGGTTTTAGATAAGACTTGTATTTGAGTATTCCTACTCCTAAGAGGCATGAAAATCATATTTTTGTATTTTTCAATATTTTGGAAACAACATGAAAAAGGAAATCATAAAATAATGCTAAAGCAAAATAAAAACATATGCTAGACACCTTCTCGAAAACGGTGCTAAAAAGTGGTGAGCCCTGGTATTGCACCAAGAGTGCTACAACTCCCAAGGGCTGCCCTACTTTACTTTATCAACCCGGGGTTCGTACAAACTTGGAGGTGACAGTGCTAAATACATAACAAATACATTCTGTTCATGTCATCCTCTTCTTCTTTACGAAAGGATGCTATTTCTTAAACTATGATAAAAACCAAAAATTAAATTGCTGGAAGGAAATGATAGAAAGGAAACTTATTAATTTGTAGAAAGGAAATGACGGAGATGAAACTAACTGAATGTAGAAATTAGCTGAATAAATCACTTATTCACTGAAGATTAACCTGGTCATATATCAATTTCGAATTGCATACATAACACATAACCTTCTTCTACAATTAATTGTCACATGCGGAAATAACAGAAGCAATCTCACATCAAATCAATCACACATTAACTCGGTATGTATGGGGAAAGCCTATAGCTGAAAACCCCGCAGCTATTGTGTATATTATAATGGAGAAATCATGTAACAATCATAGTACAAAAACTCTTCACAAGCTCTCATGCACTACCTCCCATGCTACACACTATCAAGCTAGATCTAGCAAATCACTTGCTCCAATCCTTAGCCACTTGATAGCCAACCTTGATTGCATGTTTAATGCTAGGTGATGGCCTCCTTATATAGATAAACCACCAGCCTAAACTTTGCAATACTCATAGCTTACTCCACCTATCTATGTGTTGCAAATAGCAACAGTATAGTTACAACTGATAGCTAACTCTACCCTTTCATCTATCTCTTTCACTGGTCTTCACTGAACTGATCATGCACCGTAGTGAACTGAAGTGTTCTTGAGTTGACTAATGAGTTAATATTTAGTAAATTAAATATTATTTAATTTACTCCACTCATATCTAGTTGATTAGTTAGTTAACTAATCCCAACTAGTTCAACTAAAACAAACAGAACACAACTCCACTACTTG